>BPLR01017326.1:0-36649 GCA_021605095.1 Caerostris extrusa
TATTGAGCAAACAATATTTTAAACACATATTCAAAAAAAAAAAACTCTGAAAAGAGTTTTCTGTAGAAACTAACAATACGTTGTCAACCAAGAAACATGGAAAAGATGAAAAGATAAAAAAATAAGGCCATTTTTTTCGTTTAGGTTACATAAATAAACATTTAAAAATACCACTGTTAATGTGGCAAACTGCTGCTGGTGCTTCTAAGAACTGTTCTACAAAAGAAGTACTTTTATTGATGTCCTTCCCCTGACATGAGCTGACGTATACCCGCGGATAAATTTTGAAACTGTTTCAATATCTGTCACTGGAAAGCCGATTTGTATTGCAGAATTCGGGAATATTTATTTCTGTTATGAAATGGTAGTCAATAAAGCTCCTTCCAATGAATTCTGGATTTTAAATATTTATTTTTAAAGGCTGTAAATCATAAAAAACGTCGCTCCTAGACACTATAGTTGATCTACACAAATTTAAACCAACAGCGAAAAAGATATCTTATCTAAATGAATCTCTATTTGATGTAAATTAGTCTATAAACGTGCGTTGAATTAAAAGGCGCGTATAGAAAAAAAAAAATTTTTTTTTTGTTTTATTATTCTGAAAAGTACAATATAAAACAAGTTTAATTTTAAAATATAATTAATTAAATTATTTTAAATTTTAAAAGGTATAATTTAATTTTGGTTTTAAAATTCTGAAAAACACTCAATTACAATTTTTGCAACACTGTATGTAATTGATCTACAAAAATTTAAATCGACATCGAAATATATCTTATCTAAAATGAATATCAATTTGATGTAAATTATTTTAAAGTGCACTGAATTAAAAAGAGCATGTATAGAATTTTATTTTTTTCATTTTACAATTTTTTAAAAGATACAATGTAACAACGTTGTAAAGGTTTTCTAATAGGTTCTGTGTTTAATTTTGGTTTTTTAAATGCTGAAAATCCTTCAATTGCAATTTTGCAAGCTATAGTTGATCTACAAAAATTTAATTCAACGGCGAAAGATATATTATCTAAAATGAATATCTATTTGGTGTAAATTATTTTATTAACGTGCTTTGAAAAAACTGGCATGTATCGGGAAAAAAAAAAATTGTGTTTCATTTTGCTATTCTAAACAGGTACAATATAAAAACAAGTTGTAAAGGGGTTTTTAAAAGGTATCGTTTTAATTCTGGTTTTAAAATGTTGAAAATTATTCTATTGCAGTTTTGCGAAATAATTAATGAAAAATAAATGCGACATAATAATAGCGAAAAAATTGAAATTAATTATTTTTTCAGTTAAAAATTTATATATTTTTTAAATACATAAATCGTTTTTATTTCAAACTTCTGCATCAATGAAGTGTTAACGTTAAACTTTTCAGTTATATCAGTCTCTTAATTCTGTTGATGAATAATTTTATGGAAAATATTTGTCTTTATGTATCACAATTAGCATTATTAAAATTAAAAGCGCCCAACTCGTGGTTCAGTGGCAACGCGCACATCGCTGTTGGGAGCAATAGGGCGTAGGTTTAATCCGCTGACGCCTGTTTCAAAAACCGAGTAGACTAGAGGGCATTTGTGATGTTCAACATTTTGACTCGTGAGTCGGTCTACCTGGTAGGAGTTCTAAGGGTTTCTCTATACGATGCCCAAATGCAAGGTAGTTCCCCTAAAAGGTCCACTCCAGGAAGGTACTACCCCTCCTTCTTCAGCGTCACGAAGCCAAGTCAGACTTCTAACATAAGGATGCTTCACCGCAACACAAGCTGTGAGGGAGCACCCTTACTCCGCGTCTGTAGCTTATCTTCAAGCTACACGCACCCCCTGGTAGTGCTAAATGAGTAACATCGGTGCAGGCCTTGCTTATGGCATAAAAGATAACTGTCTAAGTATTTGTCAGCTGCATTAAAAAAAAACCCTATGAAAACCTTTATCCACTATTTATATTAATTACAATATAATTAATTTTTTGTTTCACTGCAAATTTCTTTTTAATCATTATACAAAATAACTATACTATGCAATTCACTAAATCTTCTGATACAGAATCACGAAACTAAATCATAATTTGGTATATTGACTTGTTCTTGTTCTTCCAATATCATACTAATTTTTCAGCTACAAGAACAAAAATTAGAAAATTATTTCCTCTAACACGATCACTCCACAAGAAAAAAAAAAAACTATAACCAACACAAATTGACAAAAAATGCTATATTTTGCAAGTCATTAAAACGTCATTAAATCATTATGATACAGAATCACGAAACTAAAATCTAAAACGTTATTAAATATGTCATAATTTCGAATCTTGACTTGTTCTTACTTCTGGAACACTTGATGATCATATCAATATCATAACTTTTTCCACAATTCATATTAATTGCAATACAATTAATTTTTGTTTCAGTACAAATTTTTTAATCATTACACATAATAACTACATTTTGAAATTCACTAATGATTCTATATCATAATTGCAATTCACTTTATGATATAGAATCACGAAACTAAATCTAAAACGTAATTAAAAATGCCGTAATTTCGAATCTTGACTTGTTCTTACTTCGACACTCATATCCAATACCACAAACACTTTTTCCACAATTCATATTAATTGTAATACAATTAATTTTGGTTTCAGGACAAATTTTTTTAATCTTTGATGCATAATAAACTATATTTTGCAAGTCACTAAATCTTATGATACAGAATCACGAAACTGAACTCTTTTAGAGTTCAAAAAGTTAGAGTTATTAAAAATGTCATAATTTCGAATCTTGACTTGTTCTTACTTGGAGCATGAACTTTCACATCCAATATCATAATAAACTTTTTCAACTACAAATACAAAAATTTAGATAATTATTTCCTCCACAAAAAAAAAAAAAAAAAAAGTATAGCCAACAAATTTTGTCAAAAAATGCAACATTTTGCAAGTTATTAAAGCTTATGATACAGAATCACGAAAATAAAATCTAAAAAGTTATTAAAAATGTCATAATTTCTAATCTGACTTGTTGTTCTTACTTGGAACACTAAATCTCACATCAATATAAAAACTTTTTCAATAATTCATATTAATTGGAATACAATTAATTTTTGTTTCACTACAAAATTTTTTAATCATTACACATAATAACTATATTTTGCAATTCATTAAAACTTACAATGCAGAATTACGAAGCTAAAACCTAAAACGTTATTAAAATTACATAATTTCCAGTCTTAGTTTGTTTTTACTTGGAACACTGGCACTCATATTCAATATCACAACTTTTTTCCCCAATTCATATTAATTGCAATACAATTAATTTTTGTTTCACTACAAATTTTTTACTCATTATTCATAACAACTATATTTTGCAATTCACTAAATCTTATGATACAGAATCACGAAACTGAACTCTTTTAGAGTTCAGAAAGTTAGAGTTATTAAAAAATGTCATAATTTCGAATCTTGACTTGTTCTTACTTTGGAACATGAACTTTCACATCAATATCATAATAACTTTTCAGCTACAAGAACAAAAATTTAGATAATTATTTCCTCCAACACGATCACCTCCACAAGAAGAACAAAAAAAAAAAGTATACCACCAACAAAAATTGGCAAAGAGATAACGACCTTCTGTCTCGGGATACCTTAGTACGAAGATTATAATATCCGATGTAATCCACCACTTAATACGGGCGTGTATGGTCCGAGGCCCTAAATTTGAATTTTTCACCTCTATTCTTGTGGGAGTAGGAATTACAGGCGTTTTCACGCATTTAGCAAGTAATGGCCTGAGGTCCTCCCGTCAAATTGCAAGCCTCCGTTGCAATTTAAAGACTATTATAACACCATTTCTTCAGCATACAATTTGACACCCATCCTTAAACACTGGGTTACTTTCCAACTGGTCCACTTTTCCATCCAGCACATCTATCACTCAGGTTCTGTTCGTTTTGGGCGTAGATGGTCTCTTTAAATATTCACGCTTTTTTAAACGCTTTTCGTCGCCAAGGGACCTATTTTTTAGAAACCCTTCATGTCTCATAAGCAGATGAGGAATGGAATGATGTTTCAGGTCCATATATGTCCATCAAGTAGTCACGCGGAACTGGGTGAGTTTGGATTGTTAAGAGTTCTTCAGTCCAGGGTTCGCTGTCGTTCGAGTTTATGTTCACAGAAACTTGTTTTATTATTCAATCATTGAAATTTAATTTTGAATTTTTTATTTATGATTGTGTAATGGTGATTTAGGGTCATGGCGTGCTTTGGAGTTATACTTTAACACCAGATAATCCCTTTTGCATCATAAAAACCTTTTAAGGATTTATGAGAAAATGACCTACACGATTGAGAAAATTTTAATTATAAAATCATCATATAAAACAATTATATTATTAAATCAAAATACTTTCCAACATTATTAGTTGTGTAGAATTGTAACGAAATATATTTCCAATTATTTATAATTATATTTAAACATTTTTCAACCTTATTACAATATGCATGTTTACTTTTTATTTTACATATAATAGACTTTGAAATCGTTAATTTAAAAATTAACGATTTTAACGATTTTATTTTTTTATCATATCTTTTTTTTTTTTTAATTTAAAATGATTAATTTCGTTTTAATTTCAAGGGATCTATTTTTAAGAACCCTTCCAACACTATTAGCTGTATACAGATTTGTAGCGGAATACTTTTTGCAATTGTTTACAATTATATTTATGAGTTCTACAACATTACAATATGCATATTTTTTTATTTTACATAAAAATTATCTTTAACATAAAAAAATCAATGCACCTTTAACATCAGATATTCAATGTTGTATCATAAAAAACATGTAAAGTAATGATCTACAAGATCAAAGAAAATTTTAATTATAAAATCATCTCATAAGCAATTATATTATTAAATCAAAACACCTAACACATTAGCTTTATTGAATTGTAACGAAATACATTTCAGTTATTTATAATTATATTTAAACATTTTCAACCTTATTACAATATGCATAAACATAAATAATTAATAAACTTTACAACACAATATAATTTACATTACAATATAATAAACTTTAAAAAATTACCTTTCAATTATAATTGCCACGGTATCTATTTTTAGAATCCTTTCATGTCTTGTAGCAGATGAGAAATAGAAGGATGTTTCAGGGGGATAAAGTCATGTATGTCCATCAAGTATTCACGCGGAACTGGGTGAGTTTGGATTGTTAAGAGTCCTTCAGTCCATGGTTTCGGTTTTGTATGAGTTTATGTTCACAGAAACTTGTTTTATTTCATTATTATCCTTCAGTTGGGATGAAATTTTGAATTTTTTTATATTTAATGGATTGGTGCATAATTATCGGCGTTTTTTAACATGCTATATTTTAATAAAAATTTACAATATTTTTTATAAATTTATGAAGAAAAATATTTTTTTAGGCTATAAAAATGCTTGTCGATAATACTCTAGTATTCGTCATTCGCCGTTTCCTTTTTTTTCATAATAAATAGTGTTCAATAACGCCTAATAATATCGTTTAAAAACGCCTGATAATTATGCATCAACCCAGTATGATTGTGTATTGGGTATATGGATCATTGAGTGCTTTCGAATTAACACCAGATAATCAACGCGCCTTTGACACCAGATAATCAATTTTGTATCATAAAATCATTTTGTGAAATTGTGAAAAATAATGTCCAACATGATTTAGAAAATTTTAATAATAAAAACCATTTCATAAGCAATTGTATAATTAAAGCCAAACATCTTCCAACACATAAGCTGTATAGAATTGCAACGAAATACATTTAGAATTATTTATAATTATATTTATGCATTCTTCAACTCTATTACAATTTTTATTTATTTTACATATAGTAGACTTTAAAAAAATTATCTTTCAGGTATAATTGTCAAGGTACTTATTTTTGTAACCCTTAATGAGTTGTAGCAGATGAGGAATGGAATGATGTTTCAGCGGATAAGGTTCATATGCTATATGTCCATCAAGTATTCACGCGGAACTGAGTGAGTTTCGATTGTTAAGAGTTCTTCAGTCCAAATGTGTTGTTGTTTGAGTTTATGGTCACAGAAACATGTTTTATTTCATTATTATCCTCCAGTTCGGATTTAATTTTGTTGTTTTTTTTTACATTTATGATTATTGGGTATTTAGGTCATGGCGTATTTTTTTGAATTAAACCTTTAGCACCAGGTAATCAATTTTTGTATCATAAAACCTTTTAAGGATTTAAGAAAAAATGACCTATAAAATTGAGAAAACTTTAATTATAAAATCTTCTCATAAACAATTAAATAATTAAATCAAAACATTTTCCAGCACTATTAGCTTTCTTGAAGTATAACGAAATACATTTCCTTACGAAAAAAATAACCTACAAGATTGTGAAAATTTTAATTATAAAATTATCTCATAAACAATTATAGTATTAAATCAAAACACCTTCCAGCACTATTAGCTGTATAAAATTGTGACGACATGCTATTACTTATTATTATTCCAATTATTTGTAATTATATTTATGCGTTACAATATGCATAATTATTTTATTTTACATACAATAGACTTTGAAAATTCAACTTTCAATTATAAATTTCACATAAAAACAATAAATAAATATTTAGAATTATATACAATAATTAAAAATTTTGAATTTTTTATGGACTTGATGTAATTTTTTTTTAATTTTAATGAATAGAATCAGAATTATTCAAAATAAAATATTTTTACAATAATTTTTAATGATGAAAAGTCTCATCGAAACTAAGTAATTATTAAAAGAATTTAATTAAGAATTTAATAATTAATACTGAGTTGTTTGATGAAGTTAGAAATCATGCAACTTACAAGTTTTTTTCTAAAAATTATAACTATTTCAAAATACACATTTCCTAATTTAATGGAGTCACTTATTATATTTTAAATATATCTGAAGAAACTAAATTACGACATTACAGAATATTCATTATCAAAATAACAGCAACTACAAGTGTTTGAACAGATCTTATGAAATAATTGTTATAATTCATCCAACGTTATAGCGCATATTTCAAATGTTATAATTATTCAGTCTGTATAGTGTTTCATTATTAAATGTAAAAATAATTAGGGCGTGTATTTTAAAAAATAAACTAAACTTAGAGTTAAATATTTTTGTAAAGACGGGTTTTAAAAAAGTGATTAATATGCATTTGGATATAAAACAATACGTAGAGTATATATTTTCTTTTTTTATATAATAAAATTTTATATGAAAGAATGTTGTAGTAATATCAAATAATAATAACTTTATATATAATTAAGATCACACGCAAAAATTAATTGACATATTAATATGAAAATAATCATGCAGGTTATACATCATGCAGGTACCATACACTACCATAAGAGAACTGATAGGTAGTAAGTAGAAACACAATCATGCTCTACAACAAAAGCCACTACCAGTTTTCTCTACAAGCAAATTATATAACAAAACCATCATAGCATTAGTAATACAAAATCCTGAAGAACATGGAAATCGCAGGTTCCAGTCAAAAGACATGAGGGGGGGATTATTCAAGATCAGAAGTGCGTTTTTAGATGCAGCAACAAAACTGAAAATGATTAGAAAAACAAAAATAACAAAAGACTGAATTACAAGAATTACATTGTCACAGCGAAAAAGTAGGCAGCCTGATGTGAAAGTAGCTAAGGCGTTAGACTTTGTTGCAACAGGCTTCAGGTTAAAATCTAGGCGGTAGCATGGATGTTTGTTAGTGGTTCGGAATCCACTTTAAATTGTAGACCCCAATCCAGTTAGCACAAAATGATCGCAGTGTGAAAAAGTACACTATTTATACAAAAATAAAAAAAACAAGTTCTCCAGGAAATCCGTAAACTTTAAATAAATTAATAAACTCAAAAGGAAATCAATATTTAAAAGAGATTACTAATAACTAAACTCGCCTGAGAATAGCTTTATCAAGGAATACGTTCCTTCAGATTATTATTACTATGGTATTTCTGCCAGGGCCTGAATGGCCCGGTGGCACGCTTTTGGCGCTCGGTACTGCAGATTTCGGGTTCGAGTCCCGGCGGTGCCATGGATGTTTGTAGTGGTTCGGAATCCACTTTAAGATGTAGGTCCCGGTCCTAATAGGATCGTCGAGCGTTGCGGGGCATTGTTACTCCCGCGTCCGTATCTTCAAGTTACACGTGCCCCCTGGGGTAATGCAAAGTGAGTAACGTCTGTGCAGCTCTTGCCTTAAGGCATCCAAGATCAAGCTGTCTAAGTGTTTGCCAACTGCATTAGAAGAGAAAAAATGATATTTCTGCCAATTTCAAGTCAAAGATATAGCTAGTAATGCATACCAATAACAATGAACAAGAAATCTAAATGGACACTAACCGTTTAGTATAGGATAACCGTTTTGTATCTTAGGACACTAACCGTTGGACTAATAACCTTTAGTATTGGTAAGATATAGAATTGAAGAATAACAACCTGTCAATGTAGTTTTGTTTCATAAAACAAAAATCGGATCAAGTGACTGTTTATAATAATATGGTCTGTAATACCGGTAATTGGTATTGTAATATCGGTATTCACAAGTTTAAATACCGTTTTTGCGGTATTTACTAGAAATTTAGAATTCTTATTTGTGAAATTCTTATTCTATAACAAATTCTTATTCTTATTCTATTCTCTACAAACCTATCCACATTCAGAAGAATTCTGTACAGTTATCGAAGATTATGATGGCACTAATGTCTATAGTGAAAAGGAATTGTCTCTTGAACAAAAATTAGAATTGGCGATAACTAAAAAAAATTCAACAAACCAAAAATACAATATAGAAATCAGCTATATCCAAAACAATCAGACGAGAAATATATTTATTTGAAGAGGAGGGATTTGAGGTAAATACTTGGAAAAAGTATATCGCGCATTGCTAACAGTACCACCCACTAGCGTAGATGCTGAAAGAGTGTTTTCGACAGCAGGTAATTTTTGCGCAAAATTACTTTCCAGACTTAATAATAATACAATTGATGCATTATGTTTCTTAAGATCACATTTCAAAAATTTGTAATAGTACCAGAGACTGAATAGTGATATTTACACTTTTTTTTATGATTTAAATAAATAAGATATTCCTTTACTTTTTGTGATTCTTTATATACTGTTATAATTCATAAGTTACAATTTTTGTGATATTTACATTCTCTAATAAAACTGGCAAATAAAACAAAAAAACACCTGTGCTTTCTTTCTTTTCTGAAATTTCTACTACCGGTATTAAAACCGGTATCAAGATCTAAAAAATACCGAACTAGTATTGAACTTGTGGTCCGATATTGCAATCCCTACTCGTGGCTGTTTACAATGTGATTAATAAGTGAGTGATTGTAGGATTGACTAAGGAAAATAACTTTATAGTGTGGTATTTGACTGGTAGGAATTATTGCCAACTTTTATGTTAATTAGTTGCGCGAGAAAGTAGAAGAATTAGAAATTGATGAAGATATCTACTGTTTCTTAGAAGAAATTACAGAAAACACTCACAGTTTACGTAAGAATTCACAAACACTCACTTTTTATGCCAAATTTATATTTTATTTCAAAGTTGTGTGTTTCGAAGTGTTTTATATTTCATCCAAAAATGTCTTTATTACATTCGACCAATACAAAAAGCCTTTGTCTTTAGAGAAAGCAAAAATAGCTATTTTTAAAAGGTTGCGTTTGGCAAACTTACAAATTAATCTTTATTGAACCTGTAAATAAGAAGCAGACCCCGCAGACCTTGCAGAATCAACCCTGCAATTTCATCCTGCAGAATCAATTTTTTTGTTGCACCTGTATCCACTGAACCAACAATTTTAAATGTAAGCTTGTAAAAAATTCGCTAGGGTTTGTTATTAGCAATATAACCATTCAACCCTTAACATTATTTTCTTTCTAATGCAACTGGCAAACACTTAGACAGCTTGGTCTTGGATGCCTTAAGGCAAGCGCTGCACAGACGTACTCACTTTACATTAACCAGGGGGCGCGTGTCACTTGAAGATACGGACGCGGAGTAACAATGCCCCCCGCAACGCTCTACGAGTCTATTAGGACCGGGATCTACGGTTTAAAGTGAATTCGAACCACTACAAACATCTCGAACTCTGTGGTACCGAGCGCCAGAGCGCTAGCCACTCGGCCATTCAGGCCCCTGCAATTTCGAAATTGTGGGATTTATATTTCATTCAAAACTTTCTTTATTACATTCGACCAATACAACAAGCCTTTGTCTTTAGATAAAAGCAAAATAGCTATTTTTAAAAGGTTTCGTTAGGCAAACTTACAAATTAATCTTTATTGAACCTGTAAATAAGTCTAACGTTAAGTGCAGAATCAATTTTTTTGTTGCACCTGTATCCACTGTACCAACAATTTTAAATGTAAGCTTCAAAAAGTTCGCTAGGGGTTGTTATTAGCAATATAACCATTAAACCCTTTAACATTATAAATTAAATCATTATTTTGGAACTTGAATTTTTGAAAAAGGGTTTCAGTATCTTTAGTTATGAATGTTTAGATGAATTGTTCATGAATGGTGATTTAATGATTACATTATTTAACTTTAAATGTCGGCGTTGGTCCAGAAAGCGATAATGGTCTGGATGAAAACCAACATTTCTCACTTCCACAGTAATTGGAGATTTTCAAAGCAGTAAATTAGAAAAAAACCTTTCTGTTTGATGTTTCTAATTCTGAACGAATCTTTTAAATTACAAAATGATCTGTAAAAAGTTGATTATTATTGGTAATATAGATATATGTATTTGAAATTATCAAATTAGCATAATTTTTAATTTAAATATATCATAAATTTTAAATAATAGTAAATTTATACTATCATTATAGATTTATTGTGATATATAATACGAGAGCGTCAAAATAGTTTCATAGAGAAAATAAACAATTGCTTTAACAAAATTTCATAATAATTGAAAGAGTTACAGAAACAAAAACGAAAAACAATTTGTTAATTATTTTGCTATAAATGCAAAAAATGTTTTTGAAAGAATTAAAAATAAAACATCGTTAATAAAAAGTGTTTTTAAAATATTTTTAAAACAAAAGAAAATTCAGAATCTATATTTCATTTAGTTTTAAACACAATGATCACGTTTATAACAATTCGTACCAGTTATGCGTGATATTGTAAAATATTATACAAAAATGATTTTTATATTTTTCTAAATATTAATTTATATTCTATAAGCCTTGAAACTGAAATAACATTTAAATTTATCACTAAATTGTCCAAACAATTTGGAAATTTAGTACACATATGCAGATTTTATTATATATATTTATAAAGTTTTTTTCTGTTAAAAATAATTTGATAAAACAGGAACATTCAGGCCTCTCCACATTTAATCCGGTAGTTTGTTCGTTAAAAAGTTTTTGTCCGCTCGGTCACAGTTTCTTAACTTCTCCAAAACTTCATCCCCCAAAGAGAGCTTCTTTACTCAACCGTCCCCCCCACCCTCCCAAAATCTTTCTACACACTCACTCCAGTTTCACTAACGCTATTTTCCCCCAACTTTTTCATCGCAACCCGACCTTTAGGAAGCGGACACACATCTCCAGCAATTATCCTGAGAGGAAGCTCCTTTACTTTAATCGTATCCTAAGACCATACAGAAAGAAGGACACAAAAAGTAACAAAAGGATGGTAGGACAAGAAACAAGGGAATAAGGAGCCAGGAGAAAGGAGTAATTAGCTGACATGTTACGATTGGAAAATAACTGGAGTTTTCGTTTTTTTTTGTTTTGTTTTTGCAATTCTTTTCCTCCTCCTACCTTCCCACCAAGATACTGGTACTTCTCGAAGCTTCCCCTCTCCTCGCACAGCCATGTCCTTTTCCACAGATGTTCAAGCGCCAATAACCCCTCGATTTGTTTTTCCAAAGAACCTGGAGTCAGAGGAAAGTAGAATTTGTTTTGTAGTTTATCCTTTGGTTGATTGCGATTTCGATGTTGTTGGTAAGGCTTTCAGGTTTTCTCTCCGGGAAATAGAGCTATCCTGTTTTTTTTCCGGAAAAATAATTCGTTGGGTGTATGGGCTTCTCCTTTTTTTCCCATTTATTCTTTGTGCCCTTTTTATTTATTTATTAAATATCATTGCATCAAGGCGCCCGTTTCTCTCGGTTATTAGTTATTGGTTCGTAATATATGATATTGGATGGATGTGTTTTCCGTTTTTGGTATCGATAAGAATTTTGTTAGGGTTAAGAGATTCAATAAAGTTATATTTTCCGCATGTTGTCAGCAAGAAAAGATTTCCTGAGCTAATAGAAATACACAATAATTTCTACTTTCTTAACTTCTTAACGCATGCCTTTTATGTAATGTACCTTAAAGATATTTTACACTAAATTTTAATAAATTTATGTACAGTAAATTTACTAACATATTTTGTAACACGGGAGCCTGAATGGCCGAGTGGCTAGCACTCTGGCGCTCGGTACCACAGGTTTCGGGTTCGAGTCCCGGCGGTGCCATGGATGTTTGTAGTGGTTCGAATCCACTTTAAACCATAGGTCCCGGTCCTAATAGGATCGTAGAGCGTTGCGGGGGCATTGTTGCTCCGCGTCCGTGGCTTGTCTTCAAGTTACACGCGCCCCCTGGGTAATGCAAAGTGAGTAACGTCTGTGCAGCGCGCTTGCCTTAAGGCATCCAAGACCAAGCTGTCTAAGTGTTTGCCAGCTGCATTAAAGAAAAAAAAATTGTAACACATGTTATTGTACATATTTTGTAACACATGTTATTACATATTTTGTAACACATGATTTATTTTTCGTTTTTTGGTATCAGAAAGAATTTTGTTAGGACTAAGAGATTCAATAAAGTTACCTTTTACACACAGAAATTTATTACAGTTAGTTATACGTTATTTACACAGTTGCAATAAGAATTTTGTTAGGGTTAAGAGATTCAATGTTATCTTTCAATAACTTGCAGACGATAAGAGAAGGTATTTCCTGAAGTAATAAAAACACATAATATTTTGTACTTTGTTAATATTTAAATGTATGTAGATTACTTTAAAGATATTTTACACTAAATTTTAATAAATTTATTTAGAGTAAATTTTATTGAGGGATTTCATAATGCAGTATGATATTGGATGGATGTACTTACTTTTGGTATGAATGGTAATGGGTTATAAATGGCTTACTTTTGGTATCAATGGTATGAATGGTAATGGTATGAATGGCTTACTTTTGGTGTCAATGGTGTGAATGGTAATGGTATGAATGGCTTACTTTTGGTATCAATGGTATGAATGGTAATGGTATGAATGGCTTACTTTTGGTATCAATAGCATCAACTTTTGGTATAAAATAATCTGTATATATTCGAAGGAAACTATTTCGACGTTCTCATACTGTACATCACAATTAATCTATAATGGCAGTAGAAATATGATTTTATTTAAGCTTTGCTTAAGCTAATGCCTTTATTTGTTTTTGATATAGTTAAATTAAAAATTATGCTAATTTAATATTTCCGAAACATACTACATTTCTACTTCAAATAATAATCTTTCATCGAAATTTGAAAATCTTTCATCATACCAATTATATATCAGTGATCTACACCAAGATACATGACCACATTATGTGTCTCGATCACTGATCGACATAAATCACTGATCGCGGCACAAATGGCATATGCTTCTACGTCACCATATCCACTTTATTCATTTACTGATATATAATTGGTATGTGTATGAAAGATTTCCAGATTTTGATGGAAGATTATTATTGGAAATATGATCGAACTTTAATTAATTAAAAGTATATTTTAACATTATAAAAAATATTTTATTCACCATTTTCTATTTTATTACAGACTAGAATATCAGATTTTTTTTATCAATAACATTATAAATTGGATGCAATATATCATCTGTAAGTTATTTTTAAATCTCTATTATCGCTCCTAAAAACATGTTAATTTTAAAATAACGCTGAGTAAAATATATGTCATTGTTACTAAATAATGCAATAAGATGCACCAGACGGATCAATATATATTTGCAAAGAAACATTTTTACAAAGAAATAAACAAATGTATCCACGAAAACATGTGATTCAAAGCTTTGCCAAACAAAAAAAAAAATCAAACCAAAATAATGAGAAACCAAATAAATGTTTTATATCGTGCATCGATCCTTTATTATAAACAAGTAATATAAAAAACATTTTTTAAAGTCAATTCCTACTTTTTTTTCACTATATTGCAGAAAGTTCTTTATAAATAATTTTCATTCATTTTTTTAAGTTTATCTGGCGCCATCTATTGGTAGATATATGCAACTTAAATCTAAAAAACTATAATTAATTAATTAATTTTAATTACTGAATTAATATTTGAAAAATCGGTGTTATCATCAAGTGTCATCCACTACAAGTTAAAAAAAAAAGTATCTGAACTTGAGTGGATGAATAAAAAGTATTTTATTAACGATTGAAAATTTAAACAAGATATATATAGGGAGAGTGTATTGAAAAACTAAGTATATTTATGTAAAATAAATTTTGGGATTTTTTTTGCATGTATGTAGCTGGCGGATTTGAGATTCTACATTTACAGAGATCAGCGACCTCACAGGTTAATTATGTGTGTCTTCAATATATTTCTTTTTTTTTTTTTTTAGTGTTTTATAAAACATTTTGCTCAAAAATATTAAAAATTATAATACAAAAATTCACACATTTTGTTTTATAAGGCAAATAATTTGAAATATTGATAAAATTATTGAATGATTTAGTCAAAAGCAAATCTTAATCATATTTTTAAACTTCCCACTCAAATAGTTTTAAAAATGTACCAAAATACATATTTTAATAAAAGCAATATTCTGTTACATGATTCAACGCCAAGGCTTAATAAAGCTAAAGCATGCTACTATTTAAATAACATTTGTGCCTAAACAATTTTTAAACTCTTATTTTTTATTATTGTCTAGGCTTTTTTTTTTTTTATTTCTGTTAACTTCTTACTTTTATATGTTTATGTCGAAATTGTGCTTAAAAAACATGAGAAAATTAATAGAATTCATTCTTTTAAAAATAGTTATAACATAAAAATAATTGTCCCGCAATCTATTTTTAGATTTTTAGTTAAACGAAGCTGCATCTTATTAATAGAATTCCAATTGCTTTTTTTTTTTAAATAAGATTTTATTTCTCTTTTTAAAAAAATGAATAAACATATTTAGAATCTTGATGTAGGATTAATGATTAAATCTTTTTTTTAAAGAAAATAAAAATCTGGCATTTGAAATTTTTTTAAACTGCAGATCATTAGTTAAATATTTAAACTACGATTTAATTTTAACGTAAAACCGTTTCTTAGAAAAATTGTGAACTGCATAGCATTTATTTATTGTTCTTCTTTTTTATTTCGTAATGAGTATCAGTTTTCTTTAAAAATGATACTAAATTCTCTCTTTTCTGTTTTAAAGAAAAAGGAAATTTTGTAAAAATTCACTCTTTCATATCAGCTGAATGTAAAATAAATAAAAGTAACAACATATAAAAATGTGTATGTGTAAAATGTATGCATGTTTTTCTAAGTATTAATTATTTGATTACTTTTAATAAATCATGTTTTATAATATTTGCTAAATTTTTCCGCTTTACTGAATATTTTATTTACAATAACTTTTAAAAATAATTACTTATTAAAATATACAAATTTAAAAATAGTATACTTTCTTGGGAAATCAAACCATTCGATAAAGTGTTTTTAGCAAAATTTTAGCGTATTTGTTAACAAACATTTAAACTACATAGAATCATAATATTGAAAACAGAAGTTATAAATACAATAATTATACGCGTATAAAATTCCGAAATGATTTTTTAAATTTATATACTATTAATTTTTCAAAACTATCTATTAAAAATACCTAAAAATACTTAAAAACATAGGATCTCTTTTTCATTTTGCTTAAATTCAAATATTTGATTTAGAATAACTTTTTTTCAAAACTAATTATTTATTAAAAATATACAATTTAAAAAAAAATGAGATATTAAATCATAGAAAATGGGATATTATCAGAAATTATAAATACAATATTATATCATTTACAATTTTGAAAAGATTTTTCAAAATTAATATGTTGTTAATTTTTCAAAACTATCGATTAAAAATGTACCTAAAAAATACTTAAAAACATAAAATCTCTTTTATTTTGCTCAAATTCCAATATTTTATTTACAACAACTTTTCAAAAGTAGATATTTATTTAAAATATACAATTTAAAAAACTTGGAATATTATAGAGATATTAAATATTAAATGATAGAAAATGGGATAGTATCAGAAGTTATAAATACTATATTATATCACTTACAATTTCGAAATGATTGTTTTAATTTTTTATACCATTAATTTTCAAAGCTATCGATTAAAAAAATACTTTAAAACATACGATCACTTTTCATTTTGCTGAAATTCAATATTTTAATTACAATAACTTTTCAAGAATAATTATTTATTAAAAATATTCAATTTAAAAATGGGATATCGAACCACTTAATAAAGTTAAAAGTTAAAATTTATATTTATTTACAAACTATCATTGAAATCATAGAATTATAATATTGAAAGGACTTAAAACTGATTATCAGAAGTTATGAATACAATATTATATCATATACAATTTGTAATGATTTTTAAATATATTTACTACTAAATTTTCAAAACTATCGATTAAAAAAAAAAAAATACCTAAAAATATTTGAAAACATACGATCTCTGCTCATTTTCTCAAACTCTAATATTTTATTTACAATAATTTTCCAAAAATATTTATATATTTATTATTAAATGTATTTAAATTTAATTTATTTTATTTAAATTTAATATTATTTATTAAAAATATACACTTTTAAAAATGGATATTAAATGATAGAATATATAGGATATTTTTAAAAGTTATAAATATATTATACCATTCACAATTTTGAAATGATTTTTTAAAATTAATATGCTATTAATCCTTCAAAACTATCGATTAAAAATTACCTAAAAAATACAAAAACATCCGATCTCTTTTCATTCTTCTAAAAATTCCATGAAACGAAAAAATAATTCATTCTATACAATAACTTACAATGTTACAACAGCAATGTTTCTTTCCATTTATTTGGCGATTAAAATTTATTTACAATAACTTTTCAAAAATAATTATTTTTTAAAACTATACAATTTTAAAAAATTGGATATTATATAGAGATGAGATATTAAATGATAAAAAATGAAATATCATCAGAAGTTATAAGTACAATATTATATCATATACAATTTTTTAAATGATTTTTTTATATTTTTTATATTGAAATGATATTTTGAAATGATTTTTTAAATATATATACTATTAATTTTTAAAACTATCGAATAATACTTAACAATACTTAAAAACATATGATCTCTTTTCATTTTGCTCAAATTCCAACATTTTATTTGCAATAACTTTTCAAATATAATTATTTATTAAAAATATACATTTTAAAAAAATAGGATATTATAGACAAATGAGATAATAAACGATAGAAAATGGGCTATTATAGATAAATGAGATATTAAATGATAAAAATGGGATATTATCAGAAATTATAAATACAATATTATATCATAAAAACCTTTGAGGATGATGACTCTAAATGATTTTTAAAAATTTAAATACAATTATTTTTTTCAAAACTATCGATTAAAAAAATACCTAAAAACCCTCGAATTCTTTTCATTCTACCCAAATTCCATGAAACAAAAAAAAAAAAATAATTCATTCCATAAAACATTTACCTCTTTCTTTCCATTTATTTGGCGATTAAAATTGGCGGCAATTCCTTCCTCAGACTCAAATCTCCCATTCTTCTTTGTTTACATTATGATCGCTCCAGCAACCATAAAAAGAAAGAGATTCTATTGAAATTGAGGCTATAGTCCCCACAAAGCAGATCAAATATTTGTGATCCTATCCAGTTTTGAAAACTCCCCTAAGCATCTACTTCTTCTTCCATTGAATATTTTTGTTGCCATTATTATTTTTACAGATTATTCCGGAAAGAGTGTTTCTTTACGCTTTGTAACAACTATCTACACCGCCATTGAGACGTATTCTCTAGTGTTATCGTAAATGTGATACTTATTACGAAATAAAAATAGTTTCTCATTTGGCTTTGTTTTATACGATGTTGGATGGTAGAAAGAATTTCGATCCCTTTTTATTTGCTTAATAAATCCGTTCAGGATTTTGTCTGAAAATATTTTTATTCATTTAGATTTAATTTAATTTATTTATTTAATTGTATCATTTGATTTATGCATCAAAGTTAGAAAGATTCAAAATAGAAAATTAATAATTAAAATAGACCGATGGATAAAATCAATAAAAAAGACTATATTTTAAATAAGCAAAGGGAATGCCAAAAATTGTTATTTTAAGCATATAACTGAATAATTCCATAATATAATCTATTGTTGTTTCTTGTCCAACTTGGTAAGCAGCAACGTCTAGACCAAGTCCAATAATCCATGTGGTCTCATGGAAAGAGGGAAAGCGGTTAGATTTGTCACTCTAGGCCATTTTGTGCACCCTTTAGGTTAATTTGGCCTGAACCTACAATTTAAAAAGTGGATTCCTAATCACTAACAAACATCTCTGCCACTGTCAGAATTCGAACATGCAGCTTATAAGAGGGAAAGGGGTAGGTGCAGCTTCTGTTGTGATGGAGCACCTGTATATAGAAGTCTAACTTGGCTCCGTGACTCTGACTTTTTACGGTTTTTTTTTTCTTTTGTCGCACTATGACTGATTTTGTGCGCACTTAGGCTAATTAGACCGGAATCTACGACTTAACGTGATTCCGAACCACTAACAAATCATCCATTCCGTCAGGATTTCGAACCTGAAGCCTGTGGTACCGAAGGCCAGACCGCTAGCCAATTGGCCATCAGGATGCGCTGACTTTTACGGGGTAGGGTTGTCAGCCTTACGCTCAACTCTCTACAGCCATATTAGGGACCGGGACCTACGGCTTAAAGTGATTCCGAACCACTACAAACATCCATGGCACCAGCATTACTCGAACCCGTATAATATAATCTAAAATACAAAAATATGTAAGTAATCAGACACTTTTGAATTGAATCTATGGTATGCAATTCCTACATTTTAAATTTAGTATTAATTTAAACTCTTTTTTTAAAAGAAATTATTTTTGAATAATTTTTTATTCAAGAATTAATTTGTTTATCAGAATAAAGCAGTGAGTATTATAATGCATAATTTAGATAAATTTCTTATAGATTAAAAAATTTTAATTCATTTTTTTTTTTTTTTTCGGCTTTGTTTTTCAGAAAACTAATTTTATAACAATAAATATTTAATTAAATTTTCAAATATTGTCTTCCGTAAGTTATTGAAAACGTGATTTTCATAGATTTTTTTTAAAGTTTTTTATGTGTTACACTTAACTAGTATGAAAACTTATTGGATAGTAAATAAAATCTCTATAACAAACATTTTTCACAAGTTCAGCGTACAAATGTGGTAATTACATTTAATTTTTTATGTTTTCATTCCTTAGATATTTTCTTTCTCTTTAACTTTCTTCGTCATTTAAAGTGGCAGAATGAGACACAAGATTTGAGACAAGATACAATGACTTCCTTTACATTTAATGAACGTCAGAGGGAATCGCATTTCTCATTGGTTAGTGGAATTTGGCACCATTGTCATGGAGAAACCACAAATATGCGATATTCAGATAAAGCCCGATATCGGTCATTACGTATAAGAAATTCCCTAAAGTTCGGACAGCTATATATAATTATCGACTGGGTCTTAGATTCTCAATTTGGTCACATATTATTAGGTTGGTGCATAAATATCAGGCCTTTCTTTGATGTGCTATATTTTAATAAAAACTTACAATATTTTATAAATTTATGAATGAAAATATCCTCCTACTTTTAGGTTATAAGAATACCTGTCGATAAATCATTCTCATACTCATTTTTGTTGGTTGTTCCACCAATAATAAATCCCGTTTAAGATGATTTCCCAATGGATGATTCAGCTTCTATCCCACCAAACAAACCAAATTTCCTTCATTAATTAACTAACTAACTAACACAACAGTCCATGTTGGACCACGGCCGTATGTTTACTGGCATATTCCGAAGTGTTCTCTTCCTTCGTTATTCCTTTTTGGTGAAGCTCATGGAGAAACTCAAGACCCTCTTTTCTTTGAGGTTTTGAAGACAAGCTATGATTCATCCCCAATGACAAGATCCTTCAGATACGGACCCCGCTAGTTTCGTTGAAGCAAATCGGACGAAAAATGAAAATTCGAACACGTTGGGCTTTATTGTTGTCGCTGAGTTCTTGGGGAACCCATTCAGCCAATATATATACTTTCCATGCTTTTTCAGACGACGAACGATGATTGAATGGTCCAGCCTTCGAGTTGTCATTCGTCCCCTTTCACGGCTGCCAAAAAGTGTCTGGTTGTCTGGTTGACCTCTTCCTGGTTTATCTTGCATGCTAGTGTCGCCAGTTCTGAAATGGGCAAACCATTCCCTGCATCGACTTTCGCTGATTGTGCCTTCACAGAAAAGTTCCTTGAGATCGCGAAATGACTGGGCTGCTTTCCATCTTTCTCAAAGTGGCACAACATTATAAGACGAATACAGTAGGATTATTGACACGCATTTTTATAACCTAAAATAGAAGGATATTTTATTCATAAATTTATAAAATATTGTAGATTGTTATTAAAATATAGCACGTCAAAGAAACGCCTGATAATTATGCACCAACCTAATAGTAAATTAACTTCTTTAGTTTTGAGTTAGAATATGTACGAATCTTTCGGTGTAAAAATAAATATAGAAAGTACCTATGTTGATAGTGGCACATGTATAAATGTCTCATATGCACAGTCGGGCTGCCTAGTAAAAGTTTTCTGAGATTCTTCTTTATAACGGTAAGATTTAGTCCGGAAGTTTTTGATATGCTAGTTTTCAAATATTAAGTATTGCAGTCTTCAGATCCATAAGTTTTAATCAGGATCTGACCCTCAATCTGTCCTGAACTATTCATAATATACCATATATAATACGGAGATCAAATATTTATTTTTTAATAAATTAATTATTATACGTGTGCATTTATATAAATATCACCTATGGCATTTCGTCGTCTTAACACATCCATGATTGCCGGATATTGGTTATTATGTATAAGAAATTCCTTAAAGTTCATACGGGTATATTTAATTATGAGGCATGAATGGCCGAGTGACTAGCGCTCTGGCACACCACAGGTTTCGGAGTTCGAGTCCCGGAGGTGCCATGGATGTTTTTAGTGGTTCGGAATCCATTTTAAACTGTAGGTCCTGATCTAACAGGATCGTAGAGCGATGAGGAAGATATTATTACTCCGCGTCCGTAGCTTAAATTCAAGCTACACGCACCTCCTGGGTAGTTCTATGAGTAACATCGATGCAAATATTGCCTTAAGGCATCCAAGACAACTTTCTAAGTGTTTACCAGCTGCATTAGAAGAACAACAACAACAACAAAACATTTAATTTTGGTTAGATCTTAGAATCTCAGTTTGATCAAGTAAATTCCCTTTTTTAGTTTTTATTATGATATGTACCAATCTTTCAGTGTAAAAATAAATATAACCAAATACCGACTTACAACTTTCAAAAAGTAATACAAAGTTAATACTTTTGGAGAGGCGTAGAAAACAATGTCGATTGTGGCACATGTATAAATGTATCATACGCACATCGGAAAGATTTGGTTTGGTTTGTCGCTCTACGGTCATCTTGTGCACTCTTTGGGCTAAACAGACCGGGACCTACAGTTTAAAGTGGATTCCGAACCACTACAAACATCCATGGCACCGTCGGGACTCGAACCCGAAACCTGTGGTACCGAGCGCCAGAGCGCTAGCCACTGGCAGTCGGAAAGAACAATCTTGGATAATCGTTATATATATAACACTTAAATACTGTAAGATTTAGTCGGGAAGTTTTTGATCTACTAGTATTCAAATATTAGGTACGGTAGGTTTTAGATAGGGGGCCTAATGGTCGAATGACTGGCGCTCTGTGCTACAGAGTTCGATTCCTGGTGGTGCAATGCATATTTGTAATATTTCGAATCCCTTTTAAACCATAGATACCGGTCTAATATGATTGTATGACGTTGAGCGTAGGGATGGCAATCCTACCCCATAAAAAAAACATCCCCTGTTTCGAAATCTGCCAGTAATATACGGTATATTGGTTTATAATATTTATTAGTATATTGGTTTTTAGATATGATAAGTTTTAATCAGGATATGCCCTCAATCTGTCCTGAACTATTCATAATACACCATGTAGAATACGGGGAATCAAATATTTATATATGCATGTATATATACATCATCTAGGATATTTGGACTCCATGATGCTATACATGCTGTACAACATTTTTAATTCAAGGAATATAAGAACTCTTAATTTAATGCAGTGCAAAAATGAGCTGCATTTAAAACCGAATTCTCAAATAATAAAAAAAAAATCCCATGAGATTTGAGATTAAAAGGCTTTCAGAGAAAAGTAGAAATAAATAACTTTTCTTGTGAGTTTTAAATTTATTTTAGCTATAATATACAGCAATTTTAAGGTAAATTGGTAATGATTAATTTACCTTAAATTTTTTTTATTTAAATAAATCATTACTAAATTAGCTTGAAATGTAAAAAAAAAAATTAAATTTTTACCCTTAAAATAAAATCTTATTTAAGGATAATTAATAAGATTTATTATTTTTACCTTATAATTTTACCCTTTACCCTTAAAATTTTACCTTTTAAAATCAACATTAGTACGTTGGTTTACGTTTATAAAATTTCATAATTGTTTCGATTTGGCTGCTTTAATAAATTTCATACTTTACAGGAAACATCTAATTTCATTATTGTGATGAAGTATTGTTATATCAATTGTTTATTCAATATTCCATAATTCAATACTGAGCATAAAAAACATATCTTCCAAAAAAAAATCAGTATTTATTTTCCTTTACTTGAAATGGCTGGTAATCGATTCAAAAACGATTACTTAACTGGTTATCTCTTTTAAAACTGATTTCCCATGACTTACCTTTTCACCTAAATAAATAATTTAGGACGTAATTTTTAATTTCTCAAGTGAAGGCACGTGCAGAAAATTTTCACTCCTATTTTTTTCTCATTAGCCAAGGCAATTGGTTTCGAACTTCTAATGATAATTTATCAGAGTCATATCTTATCTTTCGATCTATGGCCTGATAAATAAATCAATGAACATGGGTGGCGAATCTTTCAATTCCATCTGCAGCAATTATCTGGTTTTAAGTTCATTAATAAATTTCCACCGATTAGAGGAGTGTTTTTTTTTTTTTTTTTTTACGAGAACTTTTCGCAGAGACAGCCACGTCGACAACTGGGCGGTTACAAGAATCCGACATTTCTGAGTGCTGTCACTGTTTCTGTCATTAATTAAAGAAGATTTTGCCTTATTTATTGTGTCTCTCTCTGGGTATCTTACTACATTAAGTTGATTGAACATGGCATTTGCACGCGAAATTCTTGTACCTCATAAATTATGTCCGGGGAAACTTTTCTGCGACTTCCAATCTACGCTTGATTCTTCTTCACTTCGCGATTGTGGACAAGAATAAAAAGGTTCTTTTTACGTCGTGGGAGGTAAAACATTATTACACGAGTAATAATTAGAATGGTTGTCTTCCGTTTGAGAGACATTTCTATGACTTTCAATGTACCACTAACTGTTTGATTTGTGGTTGTGGGTCACAAGAAAACGTTTTTTGATTTATTTCAACTCTTGAAGGTGAAGTTCTGGTACATCCTTAACTATTAAGGAAACTATTCTGCATATAAGCACAATAAATACTTTGAATCAAGTCATTTGTATAGTCTGCAATTGTGATTCACAGCACTTTGCAAACTATACAAATTAGACATTTGTATAGTTTGACTTACCTGACGACTATAGTTGATGACTATACCTGACGACTATAGTTTGATGACCCTTTGAATATAGTCTTTCTACAAACTGTACAAAATGATGACTATACCTGATGACTTTTAGTCAAATCATATTTATAGTTTGCAATTGTGATTCACAGTGCTTTTGCAAACTATATAGTCTGCCTACAAACTGTCTACAAATGACTATAGTTGATGACTATACCTGATGACTTTGAATCAAGTCATTTGTATAGTTGAAATTGTACGTCACTTTTTTTTATCATTTTCACTTCAGTTCTATAGTTTGTATTTGTGAATTGAAGTTATGGACAAGCCTCCTTTTTAAAGTGCTAAATAATAAAAAATTATTGCATAAGTGGAAAATTAAGAAATACTATATATAGAAATACTATTATCAGAGTCATATCTCATCTTTCGATCTATGACCTGATAAATAATCAATGAACATGGGTAGTGAATTCTTTCAATTCCATCTGCAGCAATTATCAGGTTTTAAGTTCATTAATAAATTTCTCCAAAATGCGAGGAGTTTTTTTACGAGAACTTCTCGCAGAGAGAGCCACGTCGACAACTGGGCGGTTACAAGAACCGACATTTCTGGAGTACTGTCACTGTTTCTGGGTCATTAATTAAAGAAGATTTTGCCTTATTTATTGTGTCTCTCTGGGTATCTTACTACATTAAGTTGATTGAACATGGCATTTTGCACGCGAAATTCTTGTACCTCATAAATTATGTCCGGGGAACTTTTCTGCGACTTCCAATCTTACGCTGGTTCTTCTTCATTTCGCCATTGTGAGTTACAAGAATAAAAAAAGGTTCTTTTTTAACATAAAACATTATTACATGAGTAATACTAGAATAGCTGTCTTTCTATTTGAGAGACTTTTCTATGACTTTCAATGTAACACTAACTGTTTGATTTGTGGTTGTGGGTCACATGAAAAAAAGTTTTTCAACTCATTGAAGATAAAGTTCCGTTAAAACATAGACTATTATGGAAATTATTCTGCACATAAGGACTTTTCAAATACTTTCAATCAAGTCATTTGTATAGTTTGCATTTGTGATACACAGCATTTTTTTTCAAACTATACAAATGACTATAATTGATGACGTCATTTGTATAGATGAAATTGGGAGTTACTTTTTTTATCATTTTCATTTCAATTCTATAGTTTGTATTTCTGGATTGAAATTATGGACAGTTACTTAATGCAAGGATAATAACAGGATTGCAATATAAGCTACTCTAATATAAACCAAAAAGTTAAAAAAATTAATTTCAAAATTTTGGTTATGTTAATAGTTTTTTTTTTTTTTTACTGTTAGTTGTATTGTGTATGAATTGGAAGTTGTGTTTCGCATGGAATGAAAAGAAAATTAAACTTGTTGCTCATTTCTCTGTCAAGATTATAGTAAAAAGCATTAGATAAAATATTAGACCTTAGTATTTTTCAGTGATTGCGAAAGATTCGAATTAATTAACTATTACTGCTAAGTAAAATTGACTCATAAAATATCCATTTCTTCATTATAAAATAAATTATAGAAGACATTCTTAATATAAAAAATATGTGTCTCGCTGTATAATTTAGGTAAAGGGAAATTCCATCAAATTATTATTCTTCAGCATGATTTTTTTATTAATAAATAGCGATACATTTATACTTGGAATAATAACGGCATTTATCTATAAATTCCAATTCAAATTTTTACATCAACAGATTAATCTTTATTATTCACGAAAAGAAAGACATCTCAGTTATTTAACTTGTTTCAATTCAGAACAAGTTCTTGACATTAGTCGAAAGTGTCATCTTGTCATCTGTGGGAATTTATTTCCATAAATTAGTCCTCACTAGAAAGTCGGTTTATATAAGAAGTACTTATAAATATTAAAAAATAATCAAGTAAATGATAGTATTCGTTACTGACATACTGAATTCTACGCCTAGTCAATCCACTTGATATGTTCAAAGAAAAGGAAATAAATCACGTACAGAATTCTCAAAGTTGTAAATAAAACTCTAAGGCTTTGTATTATATTAATATACGTCTACGAAGAATATCGCTTTTTTTTTCTTTATTAATCAGATTTGTTTTATTGCTTTATGAATATATCCTCATAAGAATTTTAAACTACAAGTAACTATATTCCAACATTTTTATGTTTTTTTTTTCTAATTCAGCTGACAAAGACTTAGACAGTTGTCTTTGATGCCTTAAGGCAAGTGCTGTACCAACGTTACCTCACTTAGCACTACCCAGGAGGTGCGTGTAGCTTGAAATAAGCCACGGACGCGGAGAAACAATACCCCGCAACTCTCTACGATCCTGTTACACCGGGACCTACGCTTTAAAGTGGATTCCGAAGCACTACAAGCATCCATGGCACCGCAGGGACTGAATCAGAAATTGTGGGTACCGAGCGCCAGAGCGCTAGCCACCGGCTATTCAGGCCCTTTTCTATAATGTCGATTGCTCAATAAAAGTAATATTGCTATTTCGAATTTAATGGTATGAGAGAAGTTTGGTTAATTAGTACATTTGGCTTTCAAATTTCGGAAACTGGTCCTGGTAACGAGTGTTCAAAAGCTTTGTGAAGAGTTTTGCTATCTCCGGCACACGTGCCTACTAGCCCCGGATCAGTACCAGGGTTTATTGTGGATTTAAAAAGCGGAGTGTATGAGCATTCACTACGCGGTCCTAACAATGGTTCCATTGTTGGTGAGTGTCCGATCTTCACTTGTAATCATGTGAACAAACACTTAAAGCTGATTAAATTTGGCGGATTTGAGGCTTGTAAGCGTATAAACATGTTGAAAATAAAATTTGAGAGTCTATGTTAGTCGTGATGTAATTTATAAGTGAGGGTAAAATGTCTGATTATATAGGCTGGAATGTGCTGATTAAAATTTATGATAGAAGAAGAGGGTGGGTCTAAAATGTTCCAATTTTAGATTAAAATACTTAGATTATTTTGAGGAAGTTTGATCCAAAGTGTGGTGATCCTATAGTAGTGTATTGTGATGATATTTGCCATTTCAGTAAAAAATTAATTTGGTTAAATGCCCAGTATTTGCAATACAAATTTTCTACTTCTCCGATTTACAGTAGCTAATTAATTTGTAAAATATTTCAAGAAGGTTCTGTGCTCCATTATAATTATAAAATAATGTCTAGTATATTCAATATTGAATGCGCATGTAGTAATATTTTACAAATCATCCATCAATATTCTGTCATCCACCTAGAAAACAAGCAGTTTGGTAATATCTCCAGGAAGAATATTCAAAGATAACTTTAAATCATTTGACACCGTATTAGAGAAAATCTTGAAATTCCCTATTAGTCAGTTAATACGAGATTCTCTGTTATAATCTCTCCGAAAACTTTCCTTTTTTTTTTTTTCAAAACAGGGACTGCAGCCCCCACCAATAGCAGATATTATTTTATCCACTGACACCTTTTCCAGCTGATGAGGTATGTTTTTGTTGAACACCTATTTGTCTCGTTTTCCACTTAGACATATAGTTGTCCTTATGCCCACTTGCCTGCTGTACACTTCCCACAAACGGAAGAACATTGCCTTTTATGAGTCATTTAATTTCATGAGTATTTTTTATTTGTAATTTTTATGAATAATTGCCTCCACTTTTTTATGTGGGAAAACCCGGTAAACTTCCGTCTCACTTTCGAAGATAGACATTTTACACACGTTGTCATAATCGCATCGAGTCTCCGTCTTTCTGAAATCAATGAATATGATCCTAATACTTTATGAGTTAACTGCGCATTTTACCAATAGGCCACCAGTTTTATGAGGGCCAAATCGCTATGCTATAATTGCAACTATTCAATATTTTGTAATATCAAAAAGAGAAACAGTCAATGTACAGTGGCCAAAAATGGAGCATTCTTAATAACTTTTATAATTATGATTAGATTTCTCACAAGTGTTATCCTTAAAAACAGCTCGAAGGTAGGTTTTAACTTATGGTAAATGTATGTTATGGTGTAATGCAGTTGATTAACAAAAAATTAATTAACATAATAAATTAAATATGAACTCAACATTTTTCAATTAAGAAAAACATCAATTTTAGTGCAATCGATTCACCGTAATAAAATTTGTAAATGATAATTTTTTGTAGAGATCTGATAAAATATTTCGTTTTATAGAAGTTCAAAAATTGGCTAACCTAATGATGAAACTTTCGCTTAATGAATGATATCTCGTGTTCTAATAAATAATTTTACAAAATTTGTGTCGAACTTTTCACAAAATAATTTTTTCTAAAATTTAAAACATAATTTCAAGCAAATTTTGAATATATTATTAAAAAAACTATAAACCCTATAACTATAATTGCAGTCAGTATTGTAACATAAACAAAAAACATATGATTACAATTGCTAAAAAAAAAAATTATAAAGTCTTAAAATTGTTATGCGGTTGAATTTCGCTTATCCTTATGATAAACATTTTTTAAAATTATTATGAGATGTTTACGAGATATTCCAGAAAATGCTAATTAGAGGCCCGTTTCCAAATTTAAAACTGTAATTATTATAGATCTGTTTTTGCCCAAACGAGATAACGTTGATACCGGTGCGCGAATTCGAGAAGTTGAAAATCAAAAAGGACATAATTTAATTTCTTCTTCTTTACATTTTTAATCTTTTAACTTTTTTTATACATTTAAACAGAGCTTCTCATTTTAAAAATATTCATTCTGTTTTTTTGAAAATTATTTATTTTTATATTTTTCTTGAACGAAATATCACCAGAATTTGACTTCATAAAATATTAATACATTAAACTAAAAACGAATAATTTTTATTGTGCACATTTTATGCTTAAAATAAATTGATAAATAAAAAAAAAAAGAATTGCTTTGTTAAAGATATTGGAATAATTTTTTTTTCTTTAAATTAGGTGTCGGTCTTTGATTTAATATAATTAATACACTAATAGTCTGATATTAGAAAGTAATAAAATGGGCTTGTTTAAATTATATTTTAAAAATATTAAAATAATCTTTAAATATGCTCTCCCATTTTACACAGTTATAAATAGTGTAATTTAGCTTTTTTTATAATATACGTATAATTGTTTTTAATATATAATTCACAATATTTTAATAAGTTTTCCAATAATATGCGTATTTATTTCAAGATATATGGTATTGTTAACTACCATAAACATCATAACACATTATATTTATTAAGTTGATTGGAAAAAAAACCTACTAATTATTTCAGGTTATAATGACGAACATTTTTTTTAAAAGTCGACATATAATAAATAATTTTGACACGTGGACATCTAAGCATTTTAATTCGATGCACATCAAATTTTTATTTAAATATGAAAGGCATTTGTATTAAAAAATATTTAATAATAATAATATTTCCAGAATGTCTAAATAAAACAGTACAATTAATAAAATTTATAAATGTTTTAATTTATATAAATGTTTTAAAAATATTAAAATTCAGTTATTAAAACTATTTAAAATTTATTAAAGAAAATTATTTGACTAGTTTATAATAAATTCTCATTATAATTCTGTCAATTTTAAATTATATACTGTTTACTGCCTGCAGCTATGTAAAATATCTAAAATGGATGTCATTAATTTTATTTCAAATTAGTGAATACATTTCGATAAATGTTAAAATAAAAATAATTTTTGAAAAATTTTTGAAATTTTTTTTATTTCTTAGATCAATACTTACTAGAGATACCTTAAATCATATATTTTGATTTAAGGTGTGTAATTAAAAAAATTAATAATTACTATTTGGTTTAGTTAAATGTTAGTAAGTTTGGTTTATATGGTGCAGTCCAAAAACAAATAACGATCTTCATTGTTAGTTATTCGATTCCATTGGCTCAGAAAATTAAAAACGCCTACAGAAAAAATGTCGCTATTTTATTGGGCAGTCTTATATTGGTCAGTCTCTTAATTGGCAGTCATTTTTCATTCATTCTTTTATCATAAGAGGTGCATCGTACGATTTTATTGACTCTAAATAGTATAATTACGATAAAATAATAAAATGTGTAATTGTTATTACTTAACAAGTTCAATTATTTTTATTGCTTATAAACGTTTTTAATGAGTCAAAGCAAATTGCTCTTACTTTTTGCTTAGTTATAGTAACAAAAAGAACGGCATCTTATTATTCAGTAAATAAATTAAACGATTGCAATTTTGTATATGTGCCTTTCTATGTAAATTTAAGTTTTGCGAATTTTGTCACAAAAATTGGTGAGATACACGCTGAATCGATTGTACTAAAAATCTCGGCTTTTGCAATAGTAAAATTTAGAGTTAGCAGTTAATTAATCATGTTAATTAACTGCATTACGCCATCATAAGTTATTTTCTTTTGAGCCATTTTCAACAATAACCATTCTTTGATTAGGTTTGTCGCTCTACAATATTTTTTGCGCACTTTAGGCTAACTAGGCCAGGACCGACAGTTTAACATGGATTCCGAACCACTACCAAACATTCATGCCACCGCCAAGATTCGAACCTGAAGTCCCAAAAGGCCATAACGCTAGCTATTTACCCATCAGGCCGCAACCATTCTGTGAAGATTTAATGCTAATTACAATGGAAAATGGTTATTAATGGCATCTCACTATTTTTGAACGATTGTACGTACCATAAAAACCATACTGCTATATACTATAAAAGTAAAAACTGACAAATACAGTTAATCCAAACGTTCAACCTCCTTTTCGAAAAATTTTACACGATACCAAATGTCGGTATAACTCTACAAAGTAACTTTTTATCCGTATTTAAAATAAAGTATTTTCAATTTCATAAACGAAATGTATATTTTTGAAACAGCAGAGAAAGATCGGGCTGTCATAAATAAAAAAAAAGTTTAAACCAAAAGAAAAGAAAAAGAAAATCGCATACATATATACTCGGCACTATATTTTTAAATTTGATATATTTTTCTAGGTGGTCTACTTGAACTTTTACCCAAACCGGAGTTTTCTGCTTGCATGAGCTGCCAGAATCTATTACTTACCATTCCGCCAATATTCGCCTGCGGTCGAAAGCGGTGCAAGTCCAAATTCCATACTTTTCTTTAATTCATTTAAACTCCTGCGATTGCTACAATTTATATTTTCATTTTTAAATAGCTCTCCTTTATATTTTATTTATATTAAAAAAAAATTCCATAAAATTGATTGGTGGAAGGATTATTAATTTGTTTTATGATAATGAATGATAATGATCATTAATGATTATCATCAGTAAATTGTGAATCGTAATTAAACTTGAAGAGTAAGTGTTAATTATTTTTTTAAATTTATTTGAAAGAATTTTTGATTGGTAGTATTTTGAATTGGGGCCCGATGGAATATTTAGAATTGGCTTTGAAATTATTCAACTATGTAATGGAAGTGTGTACAAGATTCAAGTTACTCAGTTCATTCTAAGGAGTGGAGTTTATGAAAAAAAAAATGAATTAAATCCTCCAGGTATGGCATTTGAGGTCTTCGCCATAAATTATTGTTTGATAATTGTTGCTATTTAATGCGATTCAGAGTAACTCAGGAAGCACCGTATGGGAATAGAGTTGATAAAAGAAATAATAAATCATCCAAGGTTGGAATTTGAGGTCCTCACTATAAATTGTTGTTTTTCGAGGGATTGGCTTTGACGTTATTCACCAATGAAATGGAAATGTGTAGACGATTCAGAGTTACTCAGGATGCAATCAAAATGGAGTGAAGTTGCTAAAGAAAAACAAGTAATATAAAAAGTAATATTTAAATAACAAATAATAATAATCAATAAGTAATATTTAATAAGTAATATTTAAAGTCAATTCCTACTTTTTTTTTTCACTATATTGCAGAAAGTACTTTATAAATAAAGTTAAAATTTTCCTCTTGCATCGGGCGCCCTCTATTGGTGGATACATACATCTTAAATCTAAAAAAAACTAAAATTAATTAAGTAAATTTAATTAATGAATTAATATTTGAAATAACTGTGTTAACCACTACAAGTTCAAAAAATGTATTTTAACTTGAGTGGATGAATAAAAAGTGTTTTTATTAACTATTGAAAATTTGAACAAGATATATATAGGGAGAGTGTGAACTAATAGTAGGAATTGAATAATGGATTAAATCCCCTCCAAGGATGTCATTTGAAGTCTTCATCATAAAAAACATTCCGATAATACAGATTTTAACGCCCCACTTATACATAAAACTTTCATTTTGACTTCGTTTGCTGGGCTTCGAACTCAACTCCCCTTGTTTGAAACCAAAGATGTATTCATCAAGACTCTTTGTTTTTTCATATAAAATAAATCAATCACATTTTAGAAGTTTATACTGTCTAATAAAACAGAAGAATATCTTAAAAAATTAATGAATTAGCATACAATACATAAGATCAACATACATTTAAGAAACACCATAATAACAAGAAAGCTATAGTCTTCAAGAAAACAATTTCTTTAAAACCATATTGTCTTAAAAGCAATTTACTTAAAACTGGCCAATCGATAACGAAGATCATTTAAAAGGAACGAGCAATGAAAATAACTCTTTTCATAATAGATTATCTTTTCTCGCTTAAGTTTCCTCTCTATTTTATATCCCAGTCATTCAGAAATAATTTAAACTCCCACTGTTTTGGCTCCCATTTAAAAGATTTCCAATAGAAATATGTCGCTGGAGAACTTAAAGAGGGGCAGTCGAGGGTGGGGGATGATAATCAATACGCTGGAATAACAACAAACTCAAAACCGGAGTGTTTATTAAGAGAAAAATTGACTCAACAATGATTAATAGAGATCCCTTCTGAAAAACCATCATGATAAATCTCCCTAAAACAAAAGAATAGGGACTAATTTATTAGGAATTTTTTCCCCTCTCTCTTCCTGAGTGTTTCCTGGAAGTTCTCATCTGTAGAGCCTGGAATTCCTTGTCAGATATCAATTCACTTGTGCCTAAAGGGAATCAATAGCTCTCCACATCTCTATCTAAATGATTAAAGAGGGCTCGAGAGGGATTTGCTTTGTTGGGCCCAGCATTTGACACACATTCCGCTTGAAATCAATGGCACTTCAGCTTAAGTATTTCTATAAAGATAATGAATTGGACAGCGTCGACTTAGAAGTGAGGCTCTATGATAATTCTTCTGAAAACAATGATTAAATCCGATACATCTAGCTTAACGATGTGTTTGCCGAATGAATATTTAGAAACAATTATCGTGCAAATAAAACTGATTTGTTTTTACTTGGTGTATTTCATTATCAGATTACAAAATTTGTGATGATGAATGGAGTGGTCTAGCGGATGATATATCGTATTTCTGAATTACAGAAAAAAAGAAACATGATAAGTTAACTTCTGTTGTTAGGCATGACAAATCTATAAGCAAAGAAAAATTTGGATATTTAGGAGAAGTGTTTAAACTTCTCAAATACCTTCATGGGAATGTTGTTTTAAAAATGTACTGGCAATATGTGGATGCAGTGTATAAGGCTGTCCAATGGAAATGCCTAATCTGATAAGTATCTGCCATCCTAGTCTAAGTGTTGTAATATTTTTAGGACGTAGTGGAATGAACCATAAAATGTTGTTTCGTGTTTTTGAACTCTGGAGCTAGGTTAAAGCAGGACAAATGAAAACAAACTGAAAATAAGGATTAATTCCGACATATCTAGCTTAACGATGTGTTTGCTCAATGAATATTTAGAAACACTTATCACGCAAATAAAACTGATTTGTTTTTCTTGGTGTATTTCATTATCAGATTACAAAAAATTTTTGATGATGGATGAAGTGGTCTCGCGGCTAATGAATCGTGTTTCTAAACATCAGAAGCTGGAAATATAAAACATGATAAGTAAGTTCGAACTGAAAACTTCTGTTTCTAGGTATGACAAATCTATAGGTTGGAAATAATTTATGTTGATTTATAGGAGAAGGGTTTTTACCAATTTTAAAGACCAATTTTTACCAATTTTTAACTTTTTTTTTCTCGACCAATTTTAAACTTCTCAAATGCTTCCTTGGGAATGCTGGTTTTAACTGTGCTGGCAATATGTGGATGCAGATCAAATGCAGTATCAATTCACTTGTGCCTAAAAGGAATCAATAGCTCTCCACATCTCTATCTAAATGATTAAAGAGGGCTCGAGAGGATTTGCTTTTGTTGGGCCCAGCATTTGACACACATTCCGCTTGAAATCGATGGCACTCAGCTTAAGTATTTCTATAAAGATAATGACCGGACAGCGTCGACTTCGAAGTTGCAGCTTGGGCTCTATGATAAATTCTTCTGAAAACAAGGATTAATTCCGATATATCTAGCTTAACGATGTGTTTATCGAATGAATATTTAGAACACTTATCATGCAAATAAAACCGATTTTTTTCTTGGTATGCTTCATTATCAGATTACACAAAAATTTTTTTTTAAGGGTGGATGGAGTGGTCCAACGGATAATTTATCGTGTTTCTGAACTCTAGAAGCCGAAATATAAAACATGATAGTTGTGTTTATGCCTGACAAATTTATAAGCCGGAAATATTTTCAGTTCATTTCGAGGAGAAAGGTTTAAACATCTCAAATGCTTTCTTGGCAATGTTGGTTTAAAACTCTGCTGCCAATATGTGGGTGCAGTACATCAGGTTGTCCAATGGAAATGCTTAATCTGCTACATATTCAGCCATTCTAGTCTAATGTATAATATTTTTAGGACGAAGTTGGAATGACATATTCTATATTGCGTCATGTTTGGAACTCTTGGAGTTTGGTTCAAAGCAGGGGACAAAACCAAGAACTTTTCGCGATTATGTTAGGAGTGGGTATGTAGTATTTGCAGACAGAATCTCTCTAGCAGCTTTTTTGTGTCCATAAGAAGGGAATATTCTCTCCAGTTGTCATCCATGAGATTGTTTCATTAAAATGGGAGTGATGTATAGCAGGCCCTCCCTTGGTGAATCTTTTAGCTCTGAACCTACTACTTATCTTTTGTTCTAGTGGGCAAGGTTCTAAAATCAAAACATCCGATATTCGAGACATCAACAAATTTTTGAGGGTTCTTTTTTTTTAAACTTTATCCAAAAATAAATATTATATCAATGCATTTGATTTTTGTTGTATATTTAAATAAATACAATATGATTAAGTAAATAAAAAGGATATTATTGTTACATTGTAATATTTATAGGGAAATTCATTTTTAATTTGAAAGGAACGTGGGTTTGTTGCAACTTTATAAGTGGTTAATATTTTATTACAAAGCCTTCTCTAAAAATTTCTTGTTGCTCTGTTTACTGATTGTTTATCTCTCTTTTTTACATGATGCCATATTTCATTTTCTAAACCTTTTTCACCATCGCTTATAATCATTAGATATTTCATCATCATTTTCTGCTTGATCACTACAAATTCGTATATCCTACCTTTTCTATGCAGAACACCTATTACATCGTCAGTTCATTGGCCAAATGTCTTTTTGTCTAACAGGTCTAATCATTTAGCTTGATTCACTCAGTGCCAATGATTAAACACAGCCATTTTGTCTAAGGAGTCCATGCACCCAATACAAATGGGAGATTCATTTCGCTCTCGTTCAATCACTGTTATCAGTTGAATGATAGCCAATATTCAATCTGTAGAAATCCCCGATATTTTTATAAAGAAAGATTAAAAATAATTTAACTTACAAACCAATTCTAGAGTAAACGATTCTTTTTAAAAATATTTGCAAAAATATTTATATTGCTGTTTATGAAAACATAAATGTTTTGATGCGTTCTCATAAATTAATTGATGATTTCGATTAGTGTTGTTTTAATAGTTTTTTTGTTTTGTATTATTTTAAATTATTCTTTTTAATATATTTGCTGTTGTTTTCTTATCCCCCTTGGCAGACATCTAGACCTAGCCCACGAACTGTATGGGCTCATGGTTGCAGGGAAAGAGGAAGATTCTGTTGAGATGGAGCACTCGTAGGTAGAAGTCTGACTTACAGCTCTACAGCCATATGAGACCGGTACCGTAAGGATTCCGAATCTTTACAAACATGGCACTGCTGGGACTCGAATCCGAAAACCTTTGGGCTCCAAGCGCAGAATGTTAAGCACTCGGCCATTCAGGCCCATTAATATATGTAATTTCTTTGAATTTACTGATTATAAAAAGCTGTTCCTATACTAAGGAATTTAATATAATGAATTTTGCAAAACAAATATTTAATGCAATTTAATTATAATTATGAATTAAATATGATTTCTTCATTACTTGTATCCACAAAAATATCGCGCATATTATAGAAACTTTTTTATTAAACTATGAAATATTTCACGTTCATTTTTAAAATACTAGATTTTCATATCTTAAACAGCTTTTTAGAATTTTAACATACACCTACAACTAACGATTTTAAACAATTTTATTTTACCCATTCTAGTAAATTCT